>OY293304.1:67021295-67070637 GCA_958502075.1 Orchestes rusci
CCATTTCCATGCAATATAGTGGTCTTTGGTACATTTCTCCTGATTGGCCCGCCATATTCTAATCGATACTATTTTTGACAAATTTCTCATCACATTATTGATGTTAATGTGAGATGGATGATAATTATATTGATTTTGGGGCATTACGAGGCAAAATATAGTGTAGTAACAGAAATGATTGGAATCTACATTGAGCTGTTGAAATATTGCTGAATATTGTTGATTTGATAGGTTCTCAATGGTTTCTATTGATATTTAGCGTTTTCAGCCCATTTCCATACAAAATAGTGGTCTTTGCTACAATTCTCCTGATTGCCGGCCATATTTTAATGGATGCTATTTTTGACAAAATTCTTATTATATTATTGATGTTTATGTGAAATGGATCATAATTATATTGATTCTGGGACATTACGAGGCAAAATATAGTGTAGTAACAGAAATGATTGGAATCTACATTGAGCTGTTGAATTATTGCTGAATATTGTTGATTTGATAGGTTCTCAATGGTTTCTATTGATATTTAGCGTTTTCAGCCCATTTCCATACAAAATAGTGGTCTTTGGTACAATTCTCCTGATTGCCGGCCATATTTTAATGGATGCTATTTTTGACAAAATTCTCATTATATTATTGATGTTTATGTGAAATATTGATTTTGGGACATTACGGGGCAAAATATAGTGTAGTAACAGAAATGATTGGAATCTACATTGAGCTGTTGAAATATTGCTGAATATTGTTGATTTGATTGGTTCTCAATGGTTTCTATTGATATTTAGCGTTTTCAGCCCATTTACATACAAAATAGTGGTCCTTGGTACAATTCTCCTGATTGGCCCGCCATATTCAAATCAATACTATTTTTGACAAATTTCTCATTACATTATTGATGTTAATGTGAAATGGATGATAATTATATTGATTTTGGGACATTACGAGGCAAAATATAGTGTAGTAACAGAAATGATTGGAATCTACATTGAGCTGTTGAAATATTGCTGAATATTGTTGATTCCAATTCTCCTGATTGGCCCGCCATATTTTAATCGATGCTATTTTTGACTAATTTCTCATTATATTATTGATGTTCATGTGTAATGGATGATAATCATATTGATTTTGGGACATTACGAGGCAAAATATAGTGTAGTAACAGAAATGATTGGAATCTACATTGAGCCGTTGGAATATTGCTGAATATTGTTGATTTGATAGGTTCTCAATGGTTTCTATCGATATTTAGCGTTTTCAGCCCATTTCCATGCAAAATAGTGGTCCTCGGTACAATTCTCCTGATTGGCCCGCCATATTCTAATCGATACTATTTTTGACAAATTTCTCATTACATTATTGATGTTAATGTGAAATGGATGATAATTATACTGATTTTGGGACATTACGTGGCAAAATATAGTGTAGTAACAGAAATGATTGGAATCTACATTGAGCTGTTGAGATATTGCTGAATATTGTTGATTTGATAGGTTCTCAATGGTTTCTATCGATATCTAGCGTTTTCAGCCCATTTCATTACAAAATAGTGGTCCTTGGTACAATTCTTCTGATAAGCCCGCCATATTTTAATCGATGCTATTTTTGACCAATTTCTCATTATATTATTGATGTTTATGTTAAATGGATGATGAGTAATATTATATTGATTTTGGGACATCACGAGGCATAATATAGTGAAGTAACAGAAATGATTGGAATTTACATTGAGCCGTTGGAATATTGCTGAATATTGTTAATTTGATAGGTTCTCAATGGTTTCTAATGATATTTAGCGTTTTTAGCCCATTTCCATACAAAATAGTGGTCTTTGGTACACTTCTCCTGATTGGCCCGCCATATTTTAATCGATGCTATTTTGGACAAAATTCTCATTATATTATTGATGTTTATGGGAAATGGATGATGATTATATTGATTTTGGGACATTACGAGGCAAAATATAGTGTAGTAACAGAAATGATTGGAATCTACATTGAGCCGTTGGAATATTGCTGAATATTATTGATTTGATTGGTTCTCAATGGTTTCTATTGATATTTAGCGTTTTCAGCTCATTTCCATACAAAATAGTGGTCTTTGGTACAATTCTCCTGATTGGCCCGCCATATTTTAATCGATGCTATTTTTGACAAATTTCTCATTATATTATTGATGTTTATGTGAAATGGATGATAATTATATTGATTTTGGGACATTACGAGGCAAAATATAGTGTAGTAACAGAAATGATTGGAATCTGCATTGAGCCGTTGGAATATTGCTGAATATTGTTGATTTGATTGGTTCTCAGTGGTTGCTATTCATATTTAGCGTGTTCAGCCCATTTCCATACAAAATAGTGGTCTTTGGTACAATTCTCCTGATTGGCCCGTCATATTTTAATCGATGCTATTTTTGACAAATTTCTCATCATATTATTGATATTCATCAGAAATGGATGATATTCATATTGATTTTGGGACATTACGAGGCAAAATATAGTGTAGTAACAGAAATGATTGGAATCTACATTGAGCCGTTGGAATTTCGCTGAATATTGTTGATTTGATAGGTTCTCAATGGTTTCTATCGATATTTAGCGTTTTCAGCCCATTTCCATGCAAAATAGTGGTCCTTGGTACAATTCTCCTGATTGGCCCGCCATATTTTAATCGATGCTATTTTTGACAAAATTATATTATATTTTTTATGTTTATGTGAAATGGATGATTATTACTGATACTGATTTTGGGACATTACGAGGCAAAATATAGTTGAAACGAATCGGCAACTCCGCATAACAACGCGAGTGCGCGACACGCAAGAGCCGAGTCAGTCGAAAAAAGACATTATATGAAGCAACTATCGTTAAACTTAAAACTCATGTATTCTTTTAAATAAAAGTTGGTTTTTCTCAAAAGTATATAGTGTTTTTGATTTTCGACAACGAGAACATACCAGTAAGATAACATTGGTCCTTCGAAGCCAAATAACTGATGAAAGCAAGTGCCTAAAGTGAGAAGTTTGTGCAATTCTTGTCGACCATTAGCCATCCGTACTTCATAAAACCAGGCCAGAGAGAGTGCGAACTGCGAAAGGTTGATTGGAATCGCGAGGCTGGAACCTGGAACGCCGTTGCGTTGCATGAAATTAATTAATTATTTCGTGCTGTTTGACGGTTGGAACCAGGGAGTGGATTGGCGATTGGCGGACGAACATTTTGGAGTTTCTTCTCAGTGGGCAGCTTTGCTCAGCGTTGCTAAGTCCTACCATACATCGTTGAAGTCTGGAGGAGTTCTCGTGGAGCACAAATCGACTGTACTGGGTGGATGGAAAAGGAGCTGTTGAATACCAGGTCGTATAATCCTTTAATTCCTGTTATCCGTTTATAAATCTATTTGCACTGATATTGTTTTTGCGAATTATTGAGAGCTCGATTGAGAGTAAGTTGATCACTCGTAGCCATTGATTAGTAAGTCGTTTTTTTTTCGTGGTAAATATCAATAACGGATCAGAGAAAAATGCCTCCTGATCCTAATTTGTAAACTTTGAAGAAAAAACGAGCCGGTTTCAAAGGTCAGCTAACGCGTTTTGACACATTTATCAAGGGTTTCAATAACGATTTTGATCAACTAGAAATAAGGTTAGCTCATTGCGAAAAGTTGTTGCATGAATATGATGAAGTTCAGATGCAAATAGAATTGATCGAGGAAGTTGATGAGGCCATCAGTGTTGGGGAGCGCGCCGTATTTGAGGATATGTACTATCGAATAATTGCGAGTGGAAAAAGCATTTTGGAGTCAAATTCCGATAATTTAAACGGAGCACAATCCAATCAAGCAGCAGTAACATCTCTTATTCCAGGTGTAAAATTTCCTAAAATCGATCTACCTACATTTACCGGGAACTATGACGAATATATGGATTTTCATGATTCTTTCAATGCCTTGATCAATGAGAATCCTGCATTAAGCAATATAGAGCGTTTTCATTATCTTCGTAGTGCTTTGAAAAACGAAGCAGCTCAAGTCATTTCGGGTCTGGAAACCACCTCATCAAACTATCAAGTAGCTTGGACTTTGCTTAAAGATAGATATGACAACAAGCGCCTAATTATACATAATCATGTTAAAGCAATATTTGAACTAACCCCATTAAGTAGAGAGTTACAAAACAGTTTGAGGCAATTGCTTGATAGTCTTAATAAACATATGAGTGCTCTTGAGTCTTCAAAAGAGCCTGTTGATAAATGGGACACTCTACTTATATATTTGATTTGTTCCAAACTGGATTACGTTACCAGGAGAGAATGGGAAGTATTTTCTGAAAACTTAACTAATCCCACTATGAAAAATTTCACAGAATTTCTTAATAAAAGGTGTAATTTGTTGCAGACCATAAATTACAAAAAGCATATCTTGAAATCAAGAAACAAAGGTTGTGTGCAAATTGCTTGGGTGCTGGACATTCATATCAAACATGCATCGTGGAGAACAATTTCCGTATTTGTAACAAGAAACATCATTTGCTATTGCATTTTGAAGGTAATGGAAATGCCGAAATGCATGATAATGTCATTCAGAATAAGTCAGTCTCGGCTCATGCTACCTTCAAGGACAATCAAATTCTACTTTCTACGGCAATTGTTTTTATCCATGACGCTTCAGGTAGACAACATCAGTGTGAGGTTCTGCTGGATTCCGGATCGCAGAGTAATTTCATTACGAAAGATCTTTGCGAACGCCTCAACTTACCCAAGCGAAATGCAAATATGGCAGTTTCCGGTTTGAGTCAGTCTTGTATGGACATTTCACATAAAACAGAGGCTATCATCAAATCTATTCACAATAATTTACAGGCCAAACTTTCTTTTTTGGTAATAAACCAAATCACAGACAATTTGCCTTTGAACAAAATCGACTTTTCGAATGTTCAAGTGCCAGAGAATATAAAGTTGGCGGATCCACTTTGCAACGAGTCTGCTCAAATTGATGCGTTGTTGGGCGCATCCTTTTTTTTGAACTTGCTCTGTATTGGTCAGATTCAATTGGTCAATTCCCAGATCATTGCCCAGAAAACCAAGTTAGGATGGATTTTGTCAGGCCAAATTACCAATACGGCAAACAAGTCAAGCAAAATCGTCTGCCATGTTTCAACCAACTCAGTTTTACAGAGTCAACTACAACGCTTTTGGCAAGTTGAACATTGCGAAGCCAGGTCAGTTTGGTCTCTCGAGCAAAAAGCTTGCGAAGACAATTTTATATCGACTCATATGCGTGAGAAAAATGGGAGGTTCTCCGTTCAACTTCCGTTAAAACTCGAGATTTCACAATTGGGTGCATCGAAACAAATGGCATTGAAAAGGTTCAAGTCGTTAGAAAAGAGGCTGCAAAATAATATCGAATTACATGAGCAATACTCGAATTTTCTTGACGAATATCAAGCACTCGGCCATATGTCAGAAGCTGATCCCGATGACGTTACATTGAACTATCTTCCACATACTTGTGTTGTCAAAGAGTCTTCATTGACTACAAAAGTAAGAGTTGTGTTCGACGCCTCGGCGAAAACGGAATCAGGATTATCACTAAATGATATACTCATGACGGGGCCCACCATCCAACAAGATCTTTTTTCCATTATACTCAGATTTCGAAAACATTCATACGTGATAACTGCGGATTGCTCTAAAATGTATCGACAAGTAAATGTGCAAGATAATCAGCGACATCTACAAGCCATTCTTTGGAGAACTGATCCCAACGAACCTCTAAAGGCGTTCACTTTGAACACTGTAACATATGGAACATCGTGTGCTCCGTTTCTGGCAATTAGGTGTTTGTTTCAATTGGCCGATGAAAATCAAGGAAGAAAATCCGGCATCAGTAATTTAATCAAAGAAGATTTCTATGTCGATGATTTCATATCGGGCGATGATACAATTGACGGCATTCGTAAAATCAAATCAGAACTTATTGAAGTACTTTCTCGAGGATGTTTCGAACTTCAAAAATGGAGGTCAAACGAAGTTTCCATCGTCAAGTCCGACAAATTGGAAAATACTGAGTTGCATTTTTCTGAAAATAAAGAAGCTAAAACTCTTGGAATCTTATGGAATAGCGATACAGATACTTTCCAGTATAGTTTACAGAGTATCTCATTACTCAACAATATGTAACTAAAAGGACAATTTTATCATTCATATCCAAAATTTTTGATCCCTTAGGACGCATAGGGCCAATAATAATACGGGCTAAGATTTTACTGCAGCAATTGTGGCAGCTATCCTTGGACTGGGATGAAAGTGGGCCTTCACAAATCTACTCTACATGGAAAACCTATCAAGATCAGATACAATCCCTTAGAAGCATATCCATATCTCGCCATGTTGTGTGCCATAATCCAATTAAAATTGAAATGCAGATGTTTTGTGATGCTTCCGAGGTCGCATATGGGGCGTGCATCTTCTTGAGATCGCAGAATGTCTATGGAAACTACACCTGTGAACTGCCATGCGCTAAATCTCGCGTGGCGCCTCTGAAATCCAAATCTTTGCCACGTTTGGAAACGTGTGGTGCACTGCTTGGTGCAAGGCTGAGCAACATTGCAATGAAGTCACTTAAACTGCAGATAGATGATTTTATCTATTGGTGCGACTCGAGCATCGTACTTTCCTGGATTCTCGATAAGCCATGCCGGTGAAAGACATTTGTTGCAAATAGAGTGGCGGAAATCCAAGACTTAACCAACAAACACAACTGGAAGCACATTCGCTCGGAAGATAACCCAGCTGACATAATTTCGCGTGGTTTCAATCCATCAGAGTTGAATGATTTTGATTTGTGGTGGCACGGCCCTCAGTGGCTACAAAAACAAAATGTCGATTGGCCGACAAGCATGCCCGTGAAGGTTTCTGAAGTTTCCGAAAGAAGAGATACAAGTGAACTCTTGGTTGTTACCAATAACGATATTTCGTTGTTTAGTCAATTTTCCTCTTTTTTGAAACTTCAGCGAGTTGTTGCATATATTCTACGTTTCAAGTCCAATGCTCTACAAAAGGTCCGTTAACTCCCCAGGAACTCGATGGCTCAATCAAATGTTTGGTCAAACTAGCGCAGTCTCACGAGTTCAATGATGAAATAAATTCTCTCAAGTTCAAAAAAATGTGAGCACCAGAAGTAAACTCAAAAACCTAAACCCATTTCTGGATAACGGTGGACTGTTAAGGGTGGGCGGCAGATTAAAAAGGTCCAATCTTCAAAATGATTTCAAGCACCCCTTAATACTTCCCAAAGGCCATAAATTGACGAAACTTTTGATTATCTATAAACACCATAAACTTTTACACGCAGGACCTCAAGCCTTATTAGCACATTTGCGGACACGGTTTTGGCCTATTGCAGGCAGAAATGAAGTTCGTAAAGTTCTCAAAGAGTGCATAATATGTTTCAAAGTGAAGCCTGTGACTGTGGATACACTACTAGGACAATTGCTAGAACATAGAGTGACACCGTCAAGACCTTTTCTCAACTGTGGCGTGGACTACGCGGGTCCATTTTTGATTAAAGTGGGATTATCCCGAAGCAGACAACGAGTGAAGATATATTTGTGCATTTTCATGATTGTTCACGAAAGCTGGCACTTGAAATTAGTTGTAGATCTTACTACTCACGCATTCCTCAATGCCTTCAAACGTTTTATATCACGGAGGGGCAAATGTCTGAATATGTATTCAGACAATGGCACAACTTTCGTCGGAGCTTATCATGAATTAAACACTTTTCTCACTCAGATTAATAATCAAAACGCCTTCGCTGACTTTTGTACCACTGAAGGTATGTCGTGGCATTTCATTCCACCGCGATCCCCGCATTTAGGGTGAATTTAGAAGTCGTCAGTTAAAGCTGAGAAATATCATTTGTGGCGAGTGATTGGCAATGCTAGTTTAACCTACGAAGAGTTCAATACAGTAACTGTGCAGGTAGAAGTTTGTCTAGATTCCCGCCCCCTCACACCTTTGTCAACCGATCCCGACGACTTAACTCCATTGACACCTGGCCATTTCTCAATTGGAAGCTCCTTGGTAGCACTTTCTGAACCAGATATTTCAAATCTGAACACTGGACGCTTATCAAAGTATCAACACATCACCCAAATTATGCAACACTTTTGGAAGCGGTGGTCGAGGGATTACCTTACCAAAATTCAAAATCGATCAGGCAAGGGATGCTCTAATTCAACCAAGCTTGCTGTGGACATGATGGTGCTACTCGTGGACGACAACCTGCCTCCCCTACAGTGGTCCGTGGGAAGAATAAGAGAAACTCATCCTGGCGCAGATGGTGTTGTGCGTGTCGTAACAGTGAAGACATCGAAAGGACTTTTTAAGCGTGCAGCTCAGAAAATTTGCGTACTACCAGTGTCGGATTAACTAACTGTACTAATGAATTACTTTATTTTTGCATTTTATGTACATTTTTCATTTCCGTTGAATGACTGTGTCTATTCAAGGTGGGCGGTATGAAACGAATCGGCAACTCCGCATAACAACGCAAGTGCGCGACACGCAAGAGCCGAGTCAGTCGAAAAATGACATTATATGAAGCAGCTATCATTAAACTTAAAACTCATGTATTCTTTTAAATAAAAGATGGTTTTTCTCAAAAGTATATAGTAATCTTCATTTTCGACGACGAGAACATACCAGTAAGGTAACAATAGTGTAGTAACAGAAATGATTTGAATCTACATTGAGCCGTTGGAATATTCCTAAATATTGTTGATTTGATAGGTTCTCAATGGTTTCTATTGATATTTAGCGTTTTCAGCCCATTTCCATATAAAATAGTGGTCTTTGGTACAGTTCTCCTGATTGGCCCGCCATATTTTGATCGATGCTATTTTTGACAAATTTCTCATTATATTATTGATGTTTATGTGAAATGGATGATAATTATATTGATTTTGGGACATTACGAGGCAAACTATAGTGTAGTAACAGAAATGATTGAAATCTACATTGAGCCGTTGGAATATTGCTGAATATTGTTGATTTGATAGGTTCTCAATGGTTTCTATTGATATTTAGCGTTTTCAGCCCATTTCAATACAAAAAGTGGTCTTTGGTACAATTCTCCTGATTACACCACCATATCTCAATCGATGCTATTTTTGACAAATTTCTCATTATATTATTGATGTTTATGTTAAATGGATGATAATTATTATATTGATTTTGGGACATTACGAAGAAAAATATAGTGTAGTAACAGAAATGATTGGAATCTACATTGAGCCGTTGGAATATTGCTGAATATTGTTGATTTGATAGGTTCTCGATGGTTCCTATTGATATTTAGCGTTTTCAGCCAATTTCCATAGAAAATAGTGGTCTTTGGTACAATTGTCCTGATTGGCCCGCCATATTTTGATCGATGCTATTTTTGACAAAATTCTCATTATATTATTGATGTTTATGTGAAATGGATGATAATTATATCGATTTTGGGACATTACGAGGCAAAATATAGTGTAGTAACAGAAATGATTGAAAAAGACGTTTAGAGACAAATCTAACTCCCAATGATATCAACGATTATTTCTGTACAATTGGTAGTAGTATGATGAACCCCATGGGTAATAGCAGGTCCTTTGAAGAATTTTGCAAACCATTGGATGTCAAAGATTCGTTTTTCCTTGCACCTACTTCTTGTGAAGAGATCCTGGAGGTGATATCTAATTTGAGTCTTCCTAAGGCATGCGGCTGGGATGAAATTTCTGTGAGACTGCTTCGTCAGCTGCCCTGTACTGCGATTGAGGCTCTTGTTGAAGCAATCAATCAATCATTTTTTTTGGAGTGTTTCCAGATTGCCTTAAAATAGCAATTATGGCGCCACTCTATAAAGGAGGAAATCAAGATGATCCTGCCAGCTACAGACCGATCGCACTGCTTTCCGTTCTTGCCAAGGTTGTGGAGAAGCTGGTAAAGAGGAGACTGCTTACATTCCTAGCTAAACATAAACTGCTAAGCGTCCATCAATTCGGATTTCAAGAGGGGAAAGGAACAATGGACGCAATCTACAGTTTTCTCGAGATGCTTTACCTGAAAATCAACTCCGGGGATTTGGCAGCAGCGGTTTTCTGCGACTTCTCAAAGGCTTTCGACTCAGTGGACCACGAAATTCTCTTTAGGAAATTGTACATCAATGGTATTCGTGGCGTCTGTTGTGAGTGGTTCAGAGCGTGTTTGGAAGGAAGAAGGCAAAGCGTTATCCTGAATGATAAATCATCGGAGGATCAGGCTGTGAAGTGTGGGGTGCCACAGGGGTCAGTACTTGGTCCAATACTGTTTTTGATATACATAAATGATCTGACCAATTTGAACATATCAGGAGAAAGAAGGTTATTTTCTGATGACTCAACATTCCTGTGGACTGGTAAAGACACTTCAGAAATTTGCAATATGATTAATGCAGATCTTCATCTTGTTAAGCGGTGGTGCGACAGCAACAGATTGCGTTTTAATATATCGAAAACGAAAATAATGACTTTCAAATGTAGCATTGTTTGTGTTGGAGGCAAGTCTGTTGATAATTATTTAAACAGCAAATATTTGGGACTGTTTATCGACAACAAATTGAAGTTCGATCAACACATACGAACTCTCCACAGTAGATTGAGCTCTAACTGTTATGCACTCAGAGTAATCTCTAGAGAGCTTCATGGCACAACTGTGAGAAGTTCTTATTTTGCTTTGATTGAGTCGCATCTCAGATATGGGATTTGTTTTTGGGGATCGGCATCGGATACACTGTTGAATAGTCTCTTCATGTTGCAAAAAAAAGCCTTACGATATATATGTGGAGCGAAGCCAAGAGAAAGTTGTAAACCATCATTCAGAAATCGTAGGATACTCACGATGTTTTGTCTTTATATATTGGAAACTGTCTGTCTGATCCATAAAAAATTCCAAGGAGTCATTCATAAAAGGTCGGAACGTGAAACAAGGCATATCAAGAAATTAAGATTACCCATTCCTTCTAGTACGCTGATCAAGGACGCAGTAGTCTATGGAGGCCGCCGTTTATTCAATCATTTGCCAATATATTTACGAGAAACTAGGGACTGCAGAATTTTTAGTGAGTAAGTCAAAATATATCTACTCACGAGGCCATATTATAGTATCGCGGAGTTCCTAGAAGACAAATTTGATCCTTAATGTTGATGCTTCTCTGATATGTTATGTTACATTTTATCTGTGTGGTGAATTTGTTGTTTTGTTTGTTTTTTTTTTCTTGTATTTTTTTTTTAACCCTTATATAAACCATGTAATTATTTGTTATAAATGCATTATGTTTTACTACCATCACGTAATGTTAACTTTAGCCAGAAGCTTTGTCAATAAGATTATGTTCTTCCGACAATAAAGCATATTTGAGTTTGAGTTGAGTTTGAGTTTGAATCTACATTGAGCCGTTGGAATATTGCTGAATATTGTTGATTTGATAGGTTCTCAATGGTTTCTATTGATATTAAGCGTTTTCAGCCCATCTCCATACAAAAAAGTGGTCTTTGGTACAATACTCCTGATTGGCCCGCCATATTTTAATCGATGCTATTTTCGACAAATTTCTCATTATATTATTGATGTTAATGTGAAATGGATGATAATAATATTGATTTTGGGACATAACGGGGCAAAATATAGTGAAGTAACAGAAATGATTGGAATCTGCATTGAGCCGTTGGAATATTGCTGAATATTGTTGATTTGATTGGTTCTCAATGGTTTCTATTGGTATTTAGCGTTTTCAGCCCATTTACATACAAAATAGTGGTCTTCGGTACAATTCTCCTGATTGGCCCGCCATATTTTAATCGATGCGATTTTTGACAAATTTCTCATTATATTATTGATGTTTATGTGAAATGGATGATAATTATATTGATTTTGGATATTACGAGGCAAAATATAATGTAGTAACAGAAATGATTGGAATCTGCATTGAGCCGTTGGAATATTGCTGAATATTGTTGATTTGATAGGTTGCTAATGGTTTCTATTGATATTTAGCGTTTTCAGCCCATTCCCATACAAAATAGTGGTCTTTGGTACAATTCTTCCGATTGGCCCGCCATATTTTAATCGATGCTATTTTTAACAAATTTCTCATTATATTATCGATGTTTATGTGAAATGGATGATAATTATATTGATTTTGGGACATTATGAGGCAAAATATAGTGTAGTAACAGAAATGATAGGAATCTGCATTGAGCCGTTGGAATATTGCTGAATATTGTTGATTTGATAGGTTCTCAATGGTTTCTATTGATATTTAGCGTTTTCAGCCCATTTCCATACAAAATAGTGATCTTTGGTACAATTCTCCTGATTAGCCCGCCATATTTTGATCGATGCTATTTTTGACAAATTTCTCATTATATTATTGATGTTCATGTTAAATGGATGATAATTATATTGATTTTGGGATATAACGAGGCAAAATATAGGGTAGTAACAGAAATGATTGGAATCTACATTGAGCCGATGGAATATTGCTGAATATTGTGGAATTGATAGGTTCTCAATGGTTTCTATTGATATTTAGCGTTTTCAGCCCATTTCCATACAAAATAGTGGTCTTTGGTACAATTCTCCTGATTGGTTCGTCATATTTTGATCTAGGCTATTTTTGACAAATTTCTCATTATATTATTGATGTTTATGTGAAATGGATGATAATAATATTGATTTTGGGACATAACGAGACAAAATATAGTGTAGTAACAGAAATGATTGGAATCTACATTGAGCCGTTGGAATATTGCTGAATATTGTTGATTTGATAGGTTCTCAATGGTTTCTATTGATATTTAGGGTTTTCAGTCCATTTCCATACAAAATAGTGGTCTTTGGTACAATTCTCCTGATTGGCTGAAAACGCTAAATATCAATAGAAACCATTGGGAACCTATCAAATCAACAATATTCAGCAATATTCCAACGGCTCATTGTAGATTCCAATCATTTCTGTTACTACACTATATTTTGCTCGTAATGTCCCAAAATCAATATAATTATCATCCATTTCACATGAACATCAATAATATAACGAGAAATTTGCCAAAAATAGCATCGATTAAAATATGGCGAACCAATCAGGAGAAATGTGCCAAAGACCACTATTTTGTATGAAATGGGCTGAAAACGCTAAATATCAATAGAAACCATTGAGAACCTATCAAATCAACAAAATTCAGCAATATTCCAACGACTCAATGTAGATTCCAATCATTGCTGTAACTACACTATATATTGCCTCGTTATGTCCCAAAATCAATATATTCATCATCCATTTCACATAAACATCAAAAATATAATGAGAAATTTGTCAAAAATAGCATCGATCAAAATATGGCGGGCAAATCAGGAGAATTGTACCAAAGACCACTATTTTGTATGGAAATGGGCTGAAAACGCTAAATATCAAGAGAAACCTTTGAGAAACTATCAAATCAACAATATTCAGCAATATTCCAATGGCTCAATGTGGATTCCAATCATTTCTGTCACTACACTATATTTTGCCTCGTAATGTCCCAAAATCAATATAATTATCATCCATTCAACATAAACATCAATAATATAATGAGAATTTTGCCAAAAATAGCATCGATTAAAATATGGCGGGCCAATCAGGAGAATTGTACCAAAGACCACCATTTTGTATGGAAATGGGTTGAAAACGCTAAATATCAATAGAAACCATTGAGATGGAATCAAATCAACAATATTCAGCATTATTCCAACGACTCAATGTAGAATCCAATCATTCCTGTAACTACACTATATTTTGCCTCATTACGTCCCAAAATCAATATAATCATCATCCATTTCACATAAACATCAATAATATAATGAGAAATTTTTCAAAAACAGCATCGATTAAGATATGGCAGGCCAATCAGAAGAATTGTACCAAAGACCACTATTTTGTATGGAAATGGGCTGAAAACGCTAAATATCAATAGAAACCAGTGAGAACCTATCAAATCAACAATAATCAGCAATATTCCAACGGCTCAATGTAGATTCCAATCATTTCTGTTACTACACTATATTTTGCCTCGTAATGTCCCAAAATAAATATAATTATCATCCATTTCACATAAACATCAATAATATAATGAGAATTTTGTCAAAAATTGCATCGATTAATATATGGCGGGCCAATCAGGGGAATTGTATCAAAGACCACTTATTTGTATGGAAATGGGCTGAAAACGCTAAATATCAATGATGTTTATGTGAAATGGATGATATTGATTTTAAAATATTACGAGGAAAAATATAGTGTAGTAACAGAAATTATTGGATTCTTCATTGAGCCGTTGGAATATTGCTGAATATTGTTGATTTGATAGTTTCTCAATGATTTCTCTTGATCTTTAGCGTTTTCAGTCCATATTTTAATCGATGCTATTTTTGACAAATTTCTTGTTATATTATTGATGTTCATTTGAAATGGATTTTAATTATATTGATTTTGGGACATACGAGGCAAAATATAGTGTAGTAACAGAAATTATTGGAATCTGCATTGAGCCGTTGGATTTTGCTGAATATTGTTGATTTGATAGGTTCTCAATGGTTTCTATTGATATTTAGTGTTTTCAGCCCATTTCCATGCAATATAGTGGTCTTTGGTACAATTCTCCTGATTGGCCCGCCATATTCTAATCGATACTATTTTTGTCAAATTTCTCATCACATTATTGATGTTAATGTGAAATGGATGATAATCATATTGATTTTGGGGCATTACGAGGCAAAATATAGTGTAGTAACAGAAATGATTGGAATCTACTTTGAGCTGTTGAAATATTGCTGAATATTGTTGATTTGATAGGTTCTCAATGGTTTCTATTGATATTTAGCGTTTTCAGCCCATTTCCATACAAAATAGTGGTCTTTGCTACAATTCTCCTGATTGCCGGCCATATTTTAATGGATGCTATTTTTGACAAAATTCTTATTATATTATTGATGTTTATGTGAAATGGATCATAATTATATTGATTCTGGGACATTACGAGGCAAAATATAGTGTAGTAACAGAAATGATTGGAATCTACATTGAGCTGTTGAAATATTGCTGAATATTGTTGATTTGATAGGTTCTCAATGGTTTCTATTGATATTTAGCGTTTTCAGCCCATTTCCATACAAAATAGTGGTCTTTGGTACAATTCTCCTGATTGCCGGCCATATTTTAATGGATGCTATTTTTGACAAAATTCTCATTATATTATTGATGTTTATGTGAAATATTGATTTTGGGACATTTCGGGGCAAAATTTAGTGTAGTAACAGAAATGATTGGAATCTACATTGAGCTGTTGAAATATTGCTGAATATTGTTGATTTGATTGGTTCTCAATGGTTTCTATTGATATTTAGCGTTTTCAGCCCATTTCCATACAAAATAGTGGTCCTTTGTACAATTCTCCTTATTAGCCCGCCATATTCTAATCAATACTATTTTTGACAAATTTCTCATTACATTATTGATGTTAATGTGAAATGGATGATAATTATATTGATTTTGGGACATTACGAGGCAAAATATAGTGTAGTAACAGAAATGATTGGAATCTACATTGAGCTGTTGAAATATTGCTGAATATTGTTGATTCCAATTCTCCTGATTGGCCCGCCATATTTTAATCGATGCTATTTTTGACTAATTTCTCATTATATTATTGATGTTCATGTGTAATGGATGATAATCATATTGATTTTGGGACATTACGAGGCAAAATATAGTGTAGTAACAGAAATGATTGGAATCTACATTGAGCCGTTGGAATATTGCTGAATATTGTTGATTTGATAGGTTCTCAATGGTTTCTATCGATATTAGCGTTTTCAGCCCATTTCCATGCAAAATAGTGGTCCTTGGTACAATTCTCCTGATTGGCCCGCCATATTCTAATCGATACTATTTTTGACAAATTTCTCATTACATTATTGATGTTAATGTGAAATGGATGATAATTATATTGATTTTGGGACATTACGTGGCAAAATATAGTGTAGTAACAGAAATGATTGGAATCTACATTGAGCTGTTGAGATATTGCTGAATATTGTTGATTTGATAGGTTCTCAATGGTTTCTATCGATATCTAGCGTTTTCAGCCCATTTCATTACAAAATAGTGGTCCTTGGTACAATTCTTCTGATAAGCCCGCCATATTTTAATCGATGCTATTTTTGACCAATTTCTCATTATATTATTGATGTTTATGTTAAATGGATGATGAGTAATATTATATTGATTTTGGGACATCACGAGGCATAATATAGTGAAGTAACAGAAATGATTGGAATTTACATTGAGCCGTTGGAATATTGCTGAATATTGTTAATTTGATAGGTTCTCAATGGTTTCTAATGATATTTAGCGTTTTTAGCCCATTTCCATACAAAATAGTGGTCTTTGGTACACTTCTCCTGATTGGCCCGCCATATTTTAATCGATGCTATTTTGGACAAAATTCTCATTATATTATTGATGTTTATGGGAAATGGATGATGATTATATTGATTTTGGGACATTACGAGGCAAAATATAGTGTAGTAACAGAAATGATTGGAATCTACATTGAGCCGTTGGAATATTGCTGAATATTATTGATTTGATTGGTTCTCAATGGTTTCTATTGATATTTAGCGTTTTCAGCTCATTTCCATACAAAATAGTGGTCTTTGGTACAATTCTCCTGATTGGCCCGCCATATTTTAATCGATGCTATTTTTGACAAATTTCTCATTATATTATTGATGTTTATGTGAAATGGATGATAATTATATTGATTTTGGGACATTACGAGGCAAAATATAGTGTAGTAACAGAAATGATTGGAATCTGCATTGAGCCGTTGGAATATTGCTGAATATTGTTGATTTGATTGGTTCTCAGAGGTTGCTATTCATATTTAGCGTGTTCGGCTCATTTCCATACAAAATAGTGGTCTTTGGTACAATTCTCCTGATTGGCCCGTCATATTTTAATCGATGCTATTTTTGACAAATTTCTCATCATATTATTGATATTCATCAGAAATGGATGATATTCATATTGATTTTGGGACATTACGAGGCAAAATATAGTGTAGTAACAGAAATGATTGGAATCTACATTGAGCCGTTGGAATTTCGCTGAATATTGTTGATTTGATAGGTTCTCAATGGTTTCTATCGATATTTAGCGTTTTCAGCCCATTTCCATGCAAAATAGTGGTCCTTGGTACAATTCTCCTGATTGGCCCGCCATATTTTAATCGATGCTATTTTTGACAAAATTATATTATATTTTTTATGTTTATGTGAAATGGATGATTAATACTGATACTGATTTTGGGACATTACGAGGCAAAATATAGTTGAAACGAATCGGCAACTCCGCATAACAACGCGAGTGCGCGACACGCAAGAGCCGAGTCAGTCGAAAAAAGACATTATATGAAGCAACTATCGTTAAACTTAAAACTCATGTATTCTTTTAAATAAAAGTTGGTTTTTCTCAAAAGTATATAGTGTTTTTGATTTTCGACAACGAGAACATACCAGTAAGATAACATTGGTCCTTCGAAGCCAAATAACTGATGAAAGCAAGTGCCTAAAGTGAGAAGTTTGTGCAATTCTTGTCGACCATTAGCCATCCGTGCTTCATAAAACCAGGCCAGAGAGAGTGCGAACTGCGAAAGGTTGATTGGAATCGCGAGGCTGGAACCTGGAACGCCGTTGCGTTGCATGAAATTAATTAATTATTTCGTGCTGTTTGACGGTTGGAACCAGGGAGTGGATTGGCGATTGGCGGACGAACATTTTGGAGTTTCTTCTCAGTGGGCAGCTTTGCTCAGCGTTGCTAAGTCCTACCATACATCGTTGAAGTCTGGAGGAGTTCTCGTGGAGCACAAATCGACTGTACTGGGTGGATGGAAAAATAGCTGTTGAATACCAGGTCGTATAATCCTTTAATTCCTTTTATCCGTTTATAAATCTATTTGCACTGATATTGTTTTTGCGAATTATTGAGAGCTCGATTGAGAGTAAGTTGATCACTCGTAGCCATTGATTAGTAAGTCGGTTTTTTTTTCGTGGTAAATATCAATAACGGATCAGAGAAAAATGCCTCCTGATCCTGATTTGTAAACTTTGAAGAAAAAACGAGCCGGTTTCAAAGGTCAGCTAACGCGTTTTGACACATTTATCAAGGGTTTCAATAACGATTTTGATCAACTAGAAATAAGGTTAGCTCATTGCGAAAAGTTGTTGCATGAATATGATGAAGTTCAGATGCAAATAGAATTGATCGAGGAAGTTGATGAGGCCATCAGTGTTGGGGAGCGCGCCGTATTTGAGGATATGTACTATCGAATAATTGCGAGTGGAAAAAGCATTTTGGAGTCAAATTCCGATAATTTAAACGGAGCACAATCCAATCAAGCAGCAGTAACATCTCATATTCCAGGTGTAAAATTTCCTAAAATCGATCTACCTACATTTACCGGGAACTATGACGAATATATGGATTTTCATGATTCTTTCAATGCCTTGATCAATGAGAATCCTGCATTAAGCAATATAGAGCGTTTTCATTATCTTCGTAGTGCTTTGAAAAACGAAGCAGCTCAAGTCATTTCGGGTCTGGAAACCACCTCATCAAACTATCAAGTAGCTTGGACTTTGCTTAAAGATAGATATGACAACAAGCGCCTAATTATACATAATCATGTTAAAGCAATATTTGAACTAACCCCATTAAGTAGAGAGTTACAAAACAGTTTGAGGCAATTGCTTGATAGTCTTAATAAACATATGAGTGCTCTAGAGTCTTCAAAAGAGCCTGTTGATAAATGGGACACTCTACTTATATATTTGATTTGTTCCAAACTGGATAACGTTACCAGGAGAGAATGGGAAGTATTTTCTGAAAACTTAACTAATCCCACTATGAAAAATTTCACAGAATTTCTTAATAAAAGGTGTAATTTGTTGCAGACCATAAATTACAAAAAGCATGACAATAAGAATCTAGTCCCACCACCTTTACCTTTGCCTAGAAATGTAAAAAATAACAATTATGGTAAAGATCAATCGCCTAGTTACTTTTCCATGAACAATTGTGTGATATGTAAGAAGGTTCATGAAATCACAACGTGTGACCAGTTTCTTACTATATCACCAAAATTGCGATATCTTGAAATCAAGAAACAAAGGTTGTGTGCAAATTGCTTGGGTGCTGGACATTCATATCAAACATGCATCGTGGAGAACAATTTCCGTATTTGTAACAAGAAACATCATTTGCTATTGCATTTTGAAGGTAATGGAAATGCCGAAATGCATGATAATGTCATTCAGAATAAGTCAGTCTCGGCTCATGCTACCTTCAAGGACAATCAAATTCTACTTTCTACGGCAATTGTTTTTATCCATGACGCTTCAGGTAGACAACATCAGTGTGAGGTTCTGCTGGATTCCGGATCGCAGAGTAATTTCATTACGAAAGATCTTTGCGAACGCCTCAACTTACCCAAGCGAAATGCAAATATGGCAGTTTCCGGTTTGAGTCAGTCTTGTATGGACATTTCACATAAAACAGAGGCTATCATCAAATCTATTCACAATAATTTACAGGCCAAACTTTCTTTTTTGGTAATAAACCAAATCACAGACAATTTGCCTTTGAACAAAATCGACTTTTCGAATGTTCAAGTGCCAGAGAATATAAAGTTGGCGGATCCACTTTGCAACGAGTCTGCTCAAATTGATGCGTTGTTGGGCGCATCCTTTTTTTTTAACTTGCTCTGTATTGGTCAGATTCAATTGGTCAATTCCCAGATCATTGCCCAGAAAACCAAGTTAGGATGGATTTTGTCAGGCCAAATTACCAATACGGCAAACAAGTCAAGCAAAATCGTCTGCCATGTTTCAACCAACTCAGTTTTACAGAGTCAACTACAACGCTTTTGGCAAGTTGAACATTGCGAAGCCAGGTCAGTTTGGTCTCTCGAGCAAAAAGCTTGCGAAGACAATTTTATATCGACTCATATGCGTGAGAAAAATGGGAGGTTCTCCGTTCAACTTCCGTTAAAACTCGAGATTTCACAATTGGGTGCATCGAAACAAATGGCATTGAAAAGGTTCAAGTCGTTAGAAAAGAGGCTGCAAAATAATATCGAATTACATGAGCAATACTCGAATTTTCTTGACGAATATCAAGCACTCGGCCATATGTCAGAAGCTGATCCCGATGACGTTACATTGAACTATCTTCCACATACTTGTGTTGTCAAAGAGTCTTCATTGACTACAAAAGTAAGAGTTGTGTTCGACGCCTCGGCGAAAACGGAATCAGGATTATCACTAAATGATATACTCATGACGGGGCCCACCATCCAACAAGATCTTTTTTCCATTATACTCAGATTTCGAAAACATTCATACGTGATAACTGCGGATTGCTCTAAAATGTATCGACAAGTAAATGTGCAAGATAATCAGCGACATCTACAAGCCATTCTTTGGAGAACTGATCCCAACGAACCTCTAAAGGCGTTCACTTTGAACACTGTAACATATGGAACATCGTGTGCTCCGTTTCTGGCAATTAGGTGTTTGTTTCAATTGGCCGATGAAAATCAAGGAAGAAAATCCGGCATCAGTAATTTAATCAAAGAAGATTTCTATGTCGATGATTTCATATCGGGCGATGATACAATTGACGGCATTCGTAAAATCAAATCAGAACTTATTGAAGTACTTTCTCGAGGATGTTTCGAACTTCAAAAATGGAGGTCAAACGAAGTTTCCATCGTCAAGTCCGACAAATTGGAAAATACTGAGTTGCATTTTTCTGAAAATAAAAAAGCTTAAACTCTTGGAATCTTATGGAATAGCGATACAGATACTTTCCAGTATAGTTTACAGAGTATCTCATTACTCAACAATATGTGACTAAAAGGACAATTTTATCATTCATATCCAAAATTTTTGATCCCTTAGGACGCATAGGGCCAATAATAATACGGGCTAAGATTTTACTGCAGCAATTGTGGCAGCTATCCTTGGACTGGGATGAAAGTGGGCCTTCACAAATCTACTCTACATGGAAAACCTATCAAGATCAGATACAATCCCTTAGAAGCATATCCATATCTCGCCATGTTGTGTGCCATAATCCAATTAAAATTGAAATGCAGATGTTTTGTGATGCTTCCGAGGTCGCATATGGGGCGTGCATCTTCTTGAGATCGCAGGATGTCTATGGAAACTACACCTGTGAACTGCCATGCGCTAAACATCGCGTGGCGCCTCTGAAATCCAAATCTTTGCCACGTTTGGAAACGTGTGGTGCACTGCTTGGTGCAAGGCTGAGCAACATTGCAATGAAGTCACTTAAACTGCAGATAGATGATTTTATCTATTGGTGCGACTCGAGCATCGTACTTTCCTGGATTCTCGATAAGCCATGCCGGTGGAAGACATTTGTTGCAAATAGAGTGGCGGAAATCCAAGACTTAACCAACAAACACAACTGGAAGCACATTCGCTCGGAAGATAACCCAGCTGACATAATTTCGCGTGTTTTCAATCCATCAGAGTTGAATGATTTTGATTTGTGGTGGCACGGCCCTCAGTGGCTACAAAAACAAAATGTCGATTGGCCGACAAGCATGCCCGTGAAGGTTTCTGAAGTTTCCGAAAGAAGAGATACAAGTGAACTCTTGGTTGTTACCAATAACGATATTTCGTTGTCTAGTCAATTTTCCTCTTTTTTGAAACTTCAGCGAGTTGTTGCATATATTCTACGTTTCAAGTCCAATGCTCTACAAAAGGTCCGTTAACTCCCCAGGAACTCGATGGCTCAATCAAATGTTTGGTCAAACTAGCGCAGTCTCACGAGTTCAATGATGAAATAAATTCTCTCAAGTTCAAAAAAATGTGAGCACCAGAAGTTAACTCAAAAACCTAAACCCATTTCTGGATAACGGTGGACTGTTAAGGGTGGGCGGCAGATTAAAAAGGTCCAATCTTCAAAATGATTTCAAGCACCCCTTAATACTTCCCAAAGGCCATAAATTGACGAAACTTTTGATTATCTATGAACACCATAAACTTTTACACGCAGGACCTCAAGCCTTATTAGCACATTTGCGGACACGGTTTTGGCCTATTGCAGGCAGAAATGAAGTTCGTAAAGTTCTCAAAGAGTGCATAATATGTTTCAAAGTGAAGCCTGTGACTGTGGATACACTACTAGGACAATTGCTAGAACATAGAGTGACACCGTCAAGACCTTTTCTCAACTGTGGCGTGGACTACGCGGGTCCATTTTTGATTAAAGTGGGATTATCCCGAAGCAGACAACGAGTGAAGATATATTTGTGCATTTTCATATGATTGTTCACGAAAGCTGGCACTTGAAATTAGTTGTAGATCTTACTACTCACGCATTCCTCAATGCCTTCAAACGTTTTATATCACGGAGGGGCAAATGTCTGAATATGTATTCAGACAATGGCACAACTTTCGTCGGAGCTTATCACGAATTAAACACTTTTCTCACTCAGATTAATAATCAAAACGCCTTCGCTGACTTTTGTACCACTGAAGGTATGTCGTGGCATTTCATTCCACCGCGATCCCCGCATTTAGGGTGAATTTGGAAGTCGTCAGTTAAAGCTGAGAAATATCATTTGTGGCGAGTGATTGGCAATGCTAGTTTAACCTACGAAGAGTTCAATACAGTAACTGTGCAGGTAGAAGTTTGTCTAGATTCCCGCCCCCTCACACCTTTGTCAACCGATCCCGACGACTTAACTCCATTGACACCTGGCCATTTCTCAATTGGAAGCTCCTTGGTAGCACTTTCTGAACCAGATATTTCAAATCTGAACACTGGACGCTTATCAAAGTATCAACACATCACCCAAATTATGCAACACTTTTGGAAGCGGTGGTCGAGGGATTACCTTACCGAAATTCAAAATCGATCAGGCAAGGGATGCTCTAATTCAACCAAGCTTGCTGTGGACATGATGGTGCTACTCGTGGACGACAACCTGCCTCCCCTACAGTGGTCCGTGGGAAGAATAAGAGAAACTCATCCTGGCGCAGATGGTGTTGTGCGTGTCGTAACAGTGAAGACATCGAAAGGACTTTTTAAGCGTGCAGCTCAGAAAATTTGCGTACTACCAGTGTCGGATTAACTAACTGTACTAATGAATTACTTTATTTTTGCATTTTATGTACATTTTTCATTTCCGTTGAATGACTGTGTCTATTCAAGGTGGGCGGTATGAAACGAATCGGCAACTCCGCATAACAACGCAAGTGCGCGACACGCAAGAGCCGAGTCAGTCGAAAAATGACATTATATGAAGCAACTATCATTAAACTTAAAACTCATGTATTCTTTTAAATAAAAGATGGTTTTTCTCAAAAGTATATAGTAATCTTCATTTTCGACGACGAGAACATACCAGTAAGGTAACAATAGTGTAGTAACAGAAATGATTTGAATCTACATTGAGCCGTTGGAATATTCCTAAATATTGTTGATTTGATAGGTTCTCAATGGTTTCTATTGATATTTAGCGTTTTCAGCCCATTTCCATATAAAATAGTGGTCTTTGGTACAGTTCTCCTGATTGGCCCGCCATATTTTGATCGATGCTATTTTTGACAAATTTCTCATTTTATTATTGATGTTTATGTGAAATGGATGATAATTATATTGATTTTGGGACATTACGAGGCAAACTATAGTGTAGTAACAGAAATGATTGAAATCTACATTGAGCCGTTGGAATATTGCTGAATATTGTTGATTTGATAGGTTCTCAATGGTTTCTATTGATATTTAGCGTTTTCAGCCCATTTCAATACAAAAAGTGGTCTTTGGTACAATTCTCCTGATTACACCACCATATCTCAATCGATGCTATTTTTGACAAATTTCTCATTATATTATTGATGTTTATGTGAAATGGATGATAATTATTATATTGATTTTGGGACATTACGAAGAAAAATATAGTGTAGTAACAGAAATGATTGGAATCTACATTGAGTCGTTGGAATATTGCTGAATATTGTTGATTTGATAGGTTCTCAATGGTTCCTATTGATATTAAGCGTTTTCAGCCCATTTCCATAGAAAATAGTGGTCTTTGGTACAATTGTCCTGATTGGCCCGCCATATTTTGATCGATGCTATTTTTGACAAAATTCTCATTATATTATTGATGTTTATGTGAAATGGATGATAATTATATCGATTTTGGGACATTACGAGGCAAAATATAGTGTAGTAACAGAAATGATTGAAAAAGACGTTTAGAGACAAATCTAACTCCCAATGATATCAACGATTATTTCTGTACAATTGGTAGTAGTATGATGAACCCCATGGGTAATAGCAGGTCCTTTGAAGAATTTTGCAAACCATTGGATGTCAAAGATTCGTTTTTCCTTGCACCTACTTCTTGTGAAGAGATCCTGGAGGTGATATCTAATTTGAGTCTTCCTAAGGCATGCGGCTGGGATGAAATTTCTGTGAGACTGCTTCGTCAGCTGCCCTGTACTGCGATTGAGGCTCTTGTTGAAGCAATCAATCAATCATTTTTTTTGGAGTGTTTCCAGATTGCCTTAAAATAGCAATTATGGCGCCACTCTATAAAGGAGGAAATCAAGATGATCCTGCCAGCTACAGACCGATCGCACTGCTTTCCGTTCTTGCCAAGGTTGTGGAGAAGCTGGTAAAGAGGAGACTGCTCACATTCCTAGCTAAACATAAACTGCTAAGCGTCCATCAATTCGGATTTCAAGAGGGGAAAGGAACAATGGACGCAATCTACAGTTTTCTCGAGATGCTTTTCCTGAAAATCAACTCCGGGGATTTGGCAGCAGCGGTTTTCTGCGACTTTTCAAAGGCTTTCGACTCAGTGGACCACGAAATTCTCTTTAGGAAATTGTACATCAATGGTATTCGTGGCGTCTGTTGTGAGTGGTTCAGAGCGTGTTTGGAAGGAAGAAGGCAAAGCGTTATCCTGAATGATAAATCATCGGAGGATCAGGCTGTGAAGTGTGGGGTGCCACAGGGGTCAGTACTTGGTCCAATACTGTTTTTGATATACATAAATGATCTGACCAATTTGAACATATCAGGAGAAAGAAGGTTATTTTCTGATGACTCAACATTCCTGTGGACTGGTAAAGACACTTCAGAAATTTGCAATATGATTAATGCAGATCTTCATCTTGTTAAGCGGTGGTGCGACAGCAACAGATTGCGTTTTAATATATCGAAAACGAAAATAATGACTTTCAAATGTAGCATTGTTTGTGTTGGAGGCAAGTCTGTTGATAATTATTTAAACAGCAAATATTTGGGACTGTTTATCGACAACAAATTGAAGTTCGATCAACACATACGAACTCTCCACAGTAGATTGAGCTCTAACTGTTATGCACTCAGAGTAATCTCTAGAGAGCTTCATGGCACAACTGTGAGAAGTTCTTATTTTGCTTTGATTGAGTCGCATCTCAGATATGGGATTTGTTTTTGGGGATCGGCATCGGATACACTGTTGAATAGTCTCTTCATGTTGCAAAAAAAAGCCTTACGATATATATGTGGAGCGAAGCCAAGAGAAAGTTGTAAACCATCATTCAGAAATCGTAGGATACTCACGATGTTTTGTCTTTATATATTGGAAACTGTCTGTCTGATCCATAAAAAATTCCAAGGAGTCATTCATAAAAGGTCGGAAAGTGAAACAAGGCATATCAAGAAATTAAGATTACCCATTCCTTCTAGTACGCTGATCAAGGACGCAGTAGTCTATGGAAGCCGCCGTTTATTCAATCATTTGCCAATATATTTACGAGAAACTAGGGACTGCAGAATTTTTAGTGAGTAAGTCAAAATATATCTACTCACGAGGCCATATTATAGTATCGCGGAGTTCCTAGAAGACAAATTTGATCCTTAATGTTGATGCTTCTCTGATATGTTATGTTACATTTTATCTGTGTGGTGAATTTGTTGTTTTGTTTGTTTTTTTTTTCTTGTATTTTTTTTTTAATCCTTATATTAACCATGTAATTATTTGTTATAAATGCATTATGTTTTACTACCATCACGTTATGTTAACTTTAGCCAGAAGCTTTGTCAATAAGATTATGTTCTTCCGACAATAAAGCATATTTGAGTTTGAGTTGAGTTTGAGTTTGAATCTACATTGAGCCGTTGGAATATTGCTGAATATTGTTGATTTGATAGGTTCTCAATGGTTTCTATTGATATTAAGCGTTTTCAGCCCATCTCCATACAAAAAAGTGGTCTTTGGTACAATTCTCCTGATTGGCCCGCCATATTTTAATCGATGCTATTTTCGACAAATTTCTCATTATATTATTGATGTTAATGTGCAATGGATGATAATAATATTGATTTTGGGACATAACGGGGCAAAATATAGTGAAGTAACAGAAATGATTGGAATCTGCATTGAGCCGTTGGAATATTGCTGAATATTGTTGATTTGATTGGTTCTCAATGGTTTCTATTGGTATTTAGCGTTTTCAGCCCATTTACATACAAAATAGTGGTCTTTGGTACAATTCTTCCGATTGGCCCGCCATATTTTGATCGATGCTATTTTCAACAAATTTCTCATTATATTATCGATGTTTATGTGAAATGGATGATAATTATATTGATTTTGGGACATTATGAGGCAAAATATAGTGTAGTAACAGAAATGATTGGAATCTGCATTGAGCCGTTGGAATATTGCTGAATATTGTTGATTTGATAGGTTCTCAATGGTTTCTATTGATATTTAGCGTTTTCAGCCCATTTCCATACAAAATAGTGATCTTTGGTACAATTCTCCTGATTAGCCCGCCATATTTTGATCGATGCTATTTTTGACAAATTTCTCATTATATTATTGATGTTCATGTTAAATGGATGATAATTATATTGATTTTGGGACATAACGAGGCAAAATATAGGGTAGTAACAGAAATGATTGGAATCTACATTGAGCCGTTGGAATATTGCTGAATATTGTGGAATTGATAGGTTCTCAATGGTTTCTATTGATATTTAGCGTTTTCAGCCCATTTCCATACAAAATAGTGGTCTTTGGTACAATTCTCCTGATTGGTTCGCCATATTTTGATCTAGGCTATTTTTGACAAATTTCTCATTATATTATTGATGTTTATGTGAAATGGATGATAATAATATTGATTTTGGGACATAACGAGGCAAAATATAGTGTAGTAACAGAAATGATTGGAATCTACATTGAGCCGTTGGAATTTTGCTGAATATTGTTGATTTGATAGGTTCTCAATGGTTTCTATTGATATTTAGGGTTTTCAGCCCATTTCCATACAAAATGTCTTTGGTATAATTCTCCTGATTGGCTGAAAACGCTAAATATCAATAGAAACCATTGGGAACCTATCAAATCAACAATATTCAGCAATATTCCAACGGCTCATTGTAGATTCCAATCATTTCTGTTACTACACTATATTTTGCTCGTAATGTCCCAAAATCAATATAATTATCATCCATTTCACATGAACATCAATAATATAATGAGAAATTTGTCAAAAATAGCATCGATTAAAATATGGCGGGCCAATCAGGAGAATTGTACCAAAGACCACTATTTTGTATGGAAATGGACTGAAAACGCTAAATATCAAGAGAAACCATTGAGAAACTGTCAAATCAACAATATTCAGCAATATTCCAATGGCTCAATGTAGATTCCAATCATTTCTGTTACCACACTATATTTTGCCTCGTAATGTCCCAAAATCAATATGATTATCATCCATTTCTTATAAACATCAATAATATAATGAGAATTTTGTCAAAAATAGCATCGATCAAAATATGGTGGGCCAATCAGGAGAATTGTACCAAAGACCACCATTCTGTATGGAAATGGGCTGAAAACGCTAAATATCAATAGAAACCATTGAGAACGAATCAAATCAACAATATTCAGCAATATTCCAACGGCTCAATGTAGATTCCAATCATTTCTTTTACTAGACTATATTTTGCCTCGTATGTCCCAAAATCAATATAATAAACATCCATTTCACATGGACATCAATAATATAACGAGAAATTTGTCAAGAATAGCATCGATTAAAATATGGCGAACCAATCAGGAGAAATGTGCCAAAGACCACTATTTTGTATGGAAATGGGCTGAAAACGCTAAATATCAATAGAAACCATTGAGAACCTATCAAATCAACAAAATTCAGCAATATTCCAACGACTCAATGTAGATTCCAATCATTGCTGTAACTACACTATATATTGCCTCGTTATGTCCCAAAATCAATATATTCATCATCCATTTCACATAAACATCAAAAATATAATGAGAAATTTGTCAAAAATAGCATCGATCAAAATATGGCGGGCAAATCAGGAGAATTGTACCAAAGACCACTATTTTGTATGGAAATGGGCTGAAAACGCTAAATATCAAGAGAAACCATTGAGAAACTATCAAATCAACAATATTCAGCAATATTCCAATGGCTCAATGTGGATTCCAATCATTTCTGTCACTACACTATATTTTGCCTCGTAATGTCCCAAAATCAATATAATTATCATCCATTCAACATAAACATCAATAATATAATGAGAATTTTGCCAAAAATAGCATCGATTAAAATATGGCGGGCCAATCAGGAGAATTGTACCAAAGAACACCATTTTGTATGGAAATGGGTTGAAAACGCTAAATATCAATAGAAACCATTGAGATGGAATCAAATCAACAATATTCAGCATTATTCCAACGG
This sequence comes from Orchestes rusci, assembly GCA_958502075.1. NCBI lineage: Eukaryota > Metazoa > Arthropoda > Insecta > Coleoptera > Curculionidae > Orchestes > Orchestes rusci. Next base: position 67,050,229 of record OY293304.1, read on the forward strand.
CTCAATGTAGATTCCAATCATTCCTGTAACTACACTATATTTTGCCTCATTATGTCCCAAAATCAATATAATCATCATCCATTTCACATAAACATCAATAATATAATGAGAAATTTTTCAAAAACAGCATCGATCAAGATATGGCAGGCCAATCAGAAGAATTGTACCAAAGACCACTATTTTGTATGGAAATGGGCTGAAAACGCTAAATATCAATAGAAACCAGTGAGAACCTATCAAATCAACAATAATCAGCAATATTCCAACGGCTCAATGTAGATTCCAATCATTTCTGTTACTACACTATATTTTGCCTCGTAATGTCCCAAAATAAATATAATTATCATCCATTTCACATAAACATCAATAATATAATGAGGATTTTGTCAAAAATTGCATCGATTAATATATTGCGGGCCAATCAGGGGAATTGTATCAAAGACCACTTATTTGTATGGAAATGGGCTGAAAACGCTAAATATCAATGATGTTTATGTGAAATGGATGATATTGATTTTGGGATATTACGAGGAAAAATATAGTGTAGTAACAGAAATTATTGGATTCTACATTGAGCCGTTGGAATATTGCTGAATATTGTTGATTTGATAGTTTCTCAATGATTTCTCTTGATCTTTAGCGTTTTCAGCCCATATTTTAATCGATGCTATTTTTGACAAATTTCTCGTTATATTATTGATGTTCATGTGAAATGGATGTTAATTATATTGATTTTGGGACATACGAGGCAAAATATAGTGTAGTAACAGAAATTATTGGAATCTGCATTGAGCCGTTGGATTTTGCTGAATATTGTTGATTTGATAGGTTCTCAATGGTTTCTATTGATATTTAGTGTTTTCAGCCCATTTCCATACAAAACAGTGGTCTTTGGTACAATTCTCCTGATAAGCCCGCCATATTTTAATCGATGCTATTTTTGACAAATTTCTCTTAATATTATTGATGTTTTTGTTAAATGGATGATAATTATATTGATTTTGGGACATTGCGAGGCAAAATATAGTGTAGTAACAGAAATGATTGGAATCTACATTGAGCTGTTGGAATATTGCTGGATATTGTTGATTTGATAGGTTCTCAATGGTTTCTATTGATATTTAGCGTTTTCAGCCCATTTCCATTTCCATCTTTGATACAATTCTCCTGATTTGCCCACCATATTTTAATCGATGCTATTTTGGACAAAATTTTATTATATTTGTTGAACGTTCTTTTATTGTTGCAAAATAATCAATCACCAGTTATAGTATTGTCATTGTCAATAAAAAACCTTAAAAGAAAAGTCACTTTCTCTCACATCTCACAATTAAAAATACATTGAAATATCAAGAAACAACATTATTGGCATCCCTGGTCTTTAGAAAAAATGAATTCGCTGAAACTGGAACGAGAAATAATAAGGAATTCGGTGAGAAAGTATTTTCAAGCAATTGAGAAGGTAGACATCAAGGACGAGGAGAATATTAATGAGTTTCTGCAACAAGTCACGGATAAAGCAAAAAGAGTGTTCGTCCTAGAGGCAAGTTTAAAAGAGTTGCTGTTCAATGAAGAGGTAAGCGAGGAAGTATTAAGAAATGAATTTATAGGAGAAGAGGACTTTCGAGCTGATGTAATAAAGTACACGAACAAATGCAGATTTCTAATAAACAAAGTGAAAGAAAATGTAAATACTGAAGAAAGAAGAAAAGAAACGAGATTGACAAGAAATGTTAACCTGCCAAAGTTGGAAATTAAAAAGTTTGACGGAAATGTCAAGAATTGGATCAATTTTTGGGGACAGTTCAGGAAAATTCACGAGGATACGGAGTTGCTCAGTGGAGATAAGTTTCAATACCTTATCCAATCAACCGAAGAACATTCGCCAGCAAGAAATTTGATAGAAAGCTTTCCACCATCACCAGACAATTATCAAATTGCCATTGACCAACTGAAAAACAGATTCGCAAGAGACGAAATTTTGATAGAGGTATACGTGAGGGAACTTTTAAATCTTGTTCTAGGTCAAGTGTCAAAGGAAAACTCAGGTATGGCTTTATCTATTTTGTATGACAAACTAGAGACCCAACTCAGGGCATTGGAAACATTGGGAGTTACTAGCGATAAATATGCTGCGATGCTTTTGCCACTAGTCGAATCATCACTGCCTTATGAATTGCTAAAAATTTGGGAGCGTTATCGTGTATCGACCAATAAAAGTAACTCTAATGATTTACTGGGTCTGTTAAAATTTCTCAAAGCCGAAGTGGAAGGAGAGGAACGTATAAAGCTGGCACAATACAGTTTTTCAATGCAGAAAGGTGAGAAGATAGCTAAAAATGGGTGTTCTGTGGAAATGCTACACGTTAACAATAATTCTGAAAACAAAGGTAAGCGAATGTTTTCTTGTATTTTTTGCGAATGCAGCTCTCATTCAAGTCAGGACTGCATAAAAGCACAGAAAATGACATTGGAGCAGAAAAAAGGTATTGTTGCCAAGAAAAAAGGTTGTTTCTCGTGCTTAAAGCAATTTCACAGTTCTAGAGTGTGCAGATCAGTTGTAAGATGTATAAAATGTTCTAAAAAGCACTATGTTATTATGTGTCCTGATTTGAATGAAAAAGAAAAAGAGAAGAGGCATTCAAATGAACAAGAAAAAATTGAGCAAACTATGACTAATGTTGTCTCGGAAACTCTTTTTCAAACTATCAACGTACAAATTACTTCCAAGAATAAGTCAAAAATAGTAAGGGCCCTGCTAGATTCGGGTTCTCAGCGGTCCTATATTTCAACAAATTGCGCAGAAGAACTGGATCTCAATATAATTGGCGAAAAGAACATTATTCAAGGAATGTTCGGTGGGCTCAAAAGTAATACAAAGATACATCGTTTATTCAGGGCAGACATTCAAAGCTTAGAGAGGTCTTTTAACTTAAGTTTATCATTGCTAGAACAATCGAAAATTTGCAACCATATTCCAAAGCTAAATGATAAAAGAATAATCGATCAATTGAGAAAACAAAATATTGAAATAAACGATACTGTTACCACTGATTTTGAAGTTAGTTTATTAATAGGAGCAGATATTTTTGGAAAAATTATCACAGGGAATTTAGTAAATGTGAATGATTCTCTGATAGCTATGGAAACAAACTTTGGGTGGACCATAATGGGCCAACAAAAGTGTAAGAATATAAATGGGTTTGTTTCTACTTATCTTACGGATTCTTCTTTGTCGAATTTATGGAATCTAGATGTGTTGGGTATTAAGGAACCTGCAGAAAGAAAATGCAGAGAAGAGTTGGAGATACAGGTGTTGAATAAATTCATGGAGAGCACCGTGATAAATGAAGAGAATAGATATGAAGTGTGCTTGCCATGGATTGAGGGTTATCCGGCTATAGGAACAAATTTTAAATTAGCGGAAAACCGATTATTTTCAAATACAAGACGATTGATAAAATTGAATAAATTATTGGATTATAAAAAAATATTTGATGATTGGGAAAAAATGGGAATTATAGAAGAAGTGAATCAAGATGAGGCAGATGGAAACGTCCACTATTTGACGCATCACGCTGTCATCAAGGAATCTAGTTGTACCACAAAAATCAGGCCGGTATTTGATGCCTCAGCAAAAGATAAAAACGGCAATTCTTTAAATGATTTACTAGAAAAAAGTCCAAATATGATTGAGTTAATCATTCCACTGATTTTGAAATTTAGACTACATAAAATAGGTGTTTTCGCAGATATTGCAAAGGCGTTTTTACAAATAAGTATTTCGGAAAAAGATAGGGATTACTTGCGTTTTCTTTGGTGGGAAAATTATGAACAAAGGAAAATAAAAATCTTTCGCCATTGAAGAGTAGTTTTTGGGTTGAAACCAAGTCCGTTTCTTTTAGCAGCCACATTAGATTTTCATTTAAAAAACGAGCAAACACTAAAGAAAACGGCAAATAAACTTTCAAAGGCATTTTATGTCGATAACTGTGTTTACAGCGTGAACAATGAGGTTGAATTAAATAAATTTATAGATTAGTTAAAAGATATTCTAAAAAAGGGAAATTTTGAATTAAGACAGTGGACTTATAACAAGGGAACAGCTAACAATTTGGAACTGGGGAAAAATAAAGAAAGCAAAGTTATTTCAGTACTAGGAATACAATGGAACTATCAGCTTGATGTTTTGAAATGTGAAATTAAAAACTTAGATTCAATTGATGAGATTCCAAAAACCAAACGTGGCATTCTATCAGCCACACAACGAGTTCTTGACCCTATTGGCTTCAGATCTCCATTAACATTGTTATCAAAGTTAATGTTACAAGAAACTTGGAGCATAAAGTTGACATGGGATCAGGTACTACCCGAGGACATTAGGAAACGTTTCGAACAATGGTTGAAAAGTGTGAAATTACTCAATCATTGTAGTGTTCCTAGATACTAAGCAGATACGGTAGATGAAGACATGATAAAAGAGAAGACTCTTCATGTTTTTGTTGATGCGTCCAAATTTGCTTACGCAGCATGTGTTTTTCTACGGTTTGAGGTTGGAAATTCAGGTTTTGTAAGATTATTATTAGCAAAATCAAGAATATGTCCAGTAAAACCTATCACACTTCCAATGCTTGAACTGATGGCTGCTCTTATAGGCGTTAGACTGACAGAAACGATAAAAGAAGTACATGAATTTGGAGATTTGAAAACGACCTGCTGGACTGATTCAATGATAGTCCTGACATGGATAAAGACAAAAGGTTTGTGGAATACCTTTGTTGGAAACAGGATGAAAGAAATAAGAAAATTCAGTGCTGTAGATGTAGTGGCGTCATGTACCAGGTCAGATAAATATAGCAGACGTTTTGTCTCGAGGTTGTAGTGGAAAGCAGCTGATTGAGAAGAGGTGGTGGCAAGGTCCTAGTTGGCTAGAAGAATGTGAAGAAAATTGGCCAAACGAAGAAATTAGTGTTGGCGAAGAAGAAATTGACGATGAAAGTAGAAAAGTTGTCAACACAAATTTCGTAAAGGAAATAGTAGATGACGATTTCTGGGAAAAAATAAATAATTTTTCTGATTACACCAGAATCAAAAGAGTTATTGGATGGATTTTTAGATTTTATCATAATTCAAAAAACAAACAAAGGAGCAACTGCTTGGAGAACAATAGGAAAAGGAAAATTGACTATTTAAAAATGGAAGAAATGGAAAAGGCAGAAATATGTCTTGTTAAAATAGTTCAAAAGAGGGATTTAGAAAATGATTTGAAAGGATTACGAAAATTCGAAATTTTTGAAGATTCAAACGGTGTTCTAAGGATAAAGACAAGACTTCAATTCGGTGAGTTTTCTGAAGATTTTAAATACCCAGTCATCCTTCCAAGCAAAAATGATTTGGTTAAAAAACCAGTAAGAGAAGAACATGAAAAAAGCTGTCACGCAGGTCCAAAAATATTGTTGGGGGTTATTCGCGAAAAATTCTGGTTGCCAAAAGCAAGGAAGATATTGAACTCTATTATTTATTCTTGCGTAGTATGTGGAAAGCAGAACAGTAAACCAATTAAAATGTCTTTTGCACCTTTACCAAAAAATAGAATAAACGATGCTGGAGTTTTTGAAATAACCGGAGTAGATCTAGCAGGACCCTTAATTTTAAAAGACGGAAGTAAAGTTTGGGTTGTATTGTTTACGTGTGCAGTCTACAGAGCACTTCATCTTGAGCTTGTAAAATCTCTTGCCACTGATGCATTTTCATATGCTCTTCGACGTTTTATTAGTAGAAGGGGAAGACCTAGAATAGTTTACTCAGACAATGGGACAAATTTCCATGGCAGTGACAATTTTTTCAGCAAATTAAATTGGGAGGAAATAGAGAATTTTTCTGGAGTAAAAAGGATTAAATGGATATTTAATCCACCTTCTGCTTCGTGGTGGGGCGGATGGTGGGAGAGGTTGGTAAGGGTTATAAAAGAATTGTTGCGTCGTACTTTATGAAAAGCATTGTTAAATTACGTCGAATTGTATACAGTTTTGTGTGATATTGAGGCAGTAGTAAATGAAAGACCACTAACATATGTTTCCGATGGCGATGAGTGGGAGATTCTTAGTCCTGCAAAATTCTTAAAGCCATTGCATGGAGCTTCAACAGGAGAGAGTTTTTCTAACGAAGTTATTGATCTAGATCTAGTTGATTCTCGCTACTTAAGGGGTAGGTTTGAGCATATTCAAAAGACGAGGACTTTAATTAGGGATAGATTCAAAAAAGAATATCTTGCGGAACTGGTCAATAAAAGTAAAAGTCAAAGGCAAATAGGATGTGTGCAGGTTGGTGATGTGGTTCTGATTGGTGATGACAACAAGAAGAGGATAAATTGGCCCATGGGAAAAGTCTGCGAAGTAATCACAGGAAAAGATGGGTTGATTCGAGTTGTGAAGTTGAGAACGAAAGCTGGGGAACTGGTTAGACCGGTGCAACGTGTTTATCCATTGGAACTACCACACAACTGCAAACCTACAAACGTGGAACCAAAGTTGACAACAGAACCAGAGGATACACATTTTGCAGAAAAGAGACATGAAGATGAATCTGAAAGGACAACGAGAAGTGGAAGAGTCTCCAAGGCACCTATCAGATTCGGATACCCAACTCCTGGGGCCGGAGAATGTTGAACGTTCTTTTATTGTTACAGAATAATTAATCACCAGTTATAGTATTGTCATTGTCAATAAAAAACCTTCAAAGAAATGATTGGAATCTACATTGAGCCGTTGGAATATTGCTGAATATTGTTGATTTGATTGGTTCTCAATGGTTTCTATTGATATTTAGCGTTTTCAGCCCATTTCCATACAAAATAGTGGTCTTTGGTACAATTCTCCTGATTGGCCCGCCATATTTCAATCGATGCTATCTTTGACAAATTTCTCATTATATTATTGATGTGTATGTGAAATGGATGATAATTATATTGATTTTGGGACATTACGAGGAAAAAAATAGTGTAGTAACAGAAATGATTGGAATCTGCATTGAGCCGTTGGAATATTGCTGAATATTGTTGATTTGATTGGTTCTCAATGGATGCTATTGATATTAGGCGTTTTCAGCCCATTTCCATACAAAATAGTGGTCTTTGGTACAATTCTCCTGATTGGCCCGCCATATTTTAATCGATGCTATTTTTGACAAATTTCTCATTATATTATTGATGTTCATGTGAAATGGAGTATAATCATATTGATTTTGGGATATTACGAGGCAAAATTTAGTGTAGTAACAGAAATGATTGGAATCTACATTGAGCCGTTTGAATATTGCTGAATATTGTTGATTTGATAGGATCTTGATGGTTTCTATTGATATTTAGCGTTTTCAGCCCATTTCCATACAAAATAGTGGTCTCTGGTACAATTCTCCTGATTGGCCCGCCATATTTTGATCGATGCTATTTTTGACAAAATTCTCATTATATTATTGATGTTTATGTGAAATGGATGATGATTATATTGATTTTGGGACATAACGAGGCAAAATATAGTGTAGTAACAGAAATGATTGGAATCTACATTGAGCCGTTGGAATATTGCTGAATATTGTTGATTTGATAGGTTCTCAATGGTTTCTATTGATATCTAGCGTTTTCAGCCCATTTCCATACAAAATAGTGGTCTTTGGTACAATTCTCCTGATTGGCAAGCCATATTTTAATCGATGCTATTTTTGACAAAATTCTCATTCTATTATTGATGTTTATGTGAAATGGATGATAATTATATTGATTTTGGGACATTACGAGGCAAAATATAGTGAAGTAACAGAAATGATTGGAATCTACATTGAGCCGTTGGAATATTGCTGAATATTGTTGATGTGATAGGTTCTCAATGATTTCTATGGATATTTAGCGTTTTCAGACCATTTCCATACCAAATGGTGGTCTTTGGTACAATTCTCCTGATTGGTCCGCCATATTTCAATCGATGCTATTCTTGAAAAATTTCTCATTATATTACTGCTGTTTATGTGAAATGGATGATAATTATATTGATTTTGGGACATTTCGAGGCAAAATATAGTGTGGTAACAGAAATGATTGGAATCTGCATTGAGCCGTTGGAATATTGCTGAATATTGCTGATTTGATTGGTTCTCAATGGTTTCTATTGAAATGTAGCGTTTTCCGCCCATTTCCATACAAAATAGTGGTCTTTGGTAACAATTTCTCTGATTGGCCCGCCATATTTTAATCGATGCGATTTTTGACAAAATTCTCATTATATTATTGATGTTTATGTGAAATGGATGATAATTATTTTGATTTTGGGACATCACGAGGAAAAATATAATGCAGTAACACAAATGATTGGAATCTACATTGAGCCGTTGGAATATTGCTAAATATTGTTGATTTGATAGGTTCTCAATGGTTTCCATTGATATGTAGCGTATTCAGCCCATCACCATACAAAATAGTGGTCTTTGGTACCATTCTCCTGATTGGCCCGCCATATTTTAATCGATGCTATTTTTGACAAATTTCTTATTATAATATTGATGTTTATGTGAAATAGATGATAATTATATTGATTTTGGGACATTACGAGGCAAAATATAGTGTAGTAACAGAAATGATTGGAATCTACATTGAGCCGTTGGAATATTGCTGAGTATTGTTGATTTGATAGGTTCTCAATGGTTTCTATTGATATTTAGCGATCTCAGCCGATTTCCATACAAAATAGTGGTCTTTGGTACAATTCTCCTGATTGGCCGGCCATATTTTAATCAATGCTTTTTTTGACAAAATTCTCATCATATTATTGTTGTTCATGTGAAATGGATGATAATTATATTGATTTTAGTACATTAAGAGGCAAATTATAGTGTAGTAACAGAAATGATTGGGATCTACATTGAGCCGTTGGAATATTGCTGAATATTGTTGATTTGATAGGTTCTCAATGGTTTCTATTGATATTTGGCGTTTTCAGCCCATTTCCATACAAAATAGTGGTCTTTGGTACAATTCTCCTCATTGGCCCGCCATATTTTAATCGATGCTATTTTTCACAAATTCCTCATCATATAATTGATGATAATTATATTGATTTTGGGACATTACGAGGCAAAATATGGTGAAGTAACAGAAATTATTGGAATCTGCATTGAGCCGTTGAAATATCGCTGAATTTTGTTGATTTGATAGGTTCTCAATGGTTTCTATTGATATTTAGCGTTTTCAGCCCATTTCAATACAAAAAAGTGGTCTTTGGTACAATTCTCCTGATTGGCCCGCCATATTTGAATCGATGCTATTTTTGACAAATTTCTCATTATATTATTGATGTTTATGTGAAATAGATGATAATTATATTGATTTTGGGACATCACGAGGCAAAATATAATGTAGTACCAGAAATGATTATAATCTGCATTGAGCCGTTGGAATATTGCTGAATATTGTTGATTTGATTGGTTCTCAATGGTTTCTATTGATATTTAGCGTTTTCAGCCCATTTCCATACAAAATAGTGGTCTTTGGTACAATTCTCCTCATTGGCCCGCCATATTTTAATGCTATTTTTCACAAATTCCTCATCATATAATTGATGATAATTATATTGATTTTGGGACATTACGAGGCAAAATATGGTGTAGTAACAGAAATTATTGGAAGCTGCATTGAGCCGTTGGAATATTGCTGAATATTGTTGATTTGATAGGTTCTCAATGGTTTTTATTGATATTTAGCGTTTTCAGCCCATTTCCATACAAAATAGTGGTTTTTGGTACAATTCTCCTGATAAGCCCGCCATATTTTAATCGATGCTATTTTTGACAAATTTCTCATTATATTATTGATGGTTATGTTAAATGGATGATAATTATATTGGTTTTGGGACATTACGAGGCAAAATATAGTGTAGTTACAAAAATGATTGGAATCTCTATTGAGCCGATGGAATATTGCTGAATATTGTTGATTTGATAGGTTTTCAATGGTTTCTAATGATATTTAGCGTTTTTGGCCCATTTCCATACAAAATAGTGGTCGTTGGTACAATTCTCCTGATTAGCCCGCCATATTTTAATCGATGCTATTTTGGACAAAATTCTCATTATATTATTGATGTTTATGTGAAATGGATGATAATCATATTGATTTTGGGACATTACGAGTCAAAATATAGTGTAGTAACAGAAATGATTGGAATCTACATTGAGCCGTTGGAATATTGCTGAGTATTGTTGATTTGATTGGTTCTCAATGGTTTCTATTGATATTTAGCGTTTTCAGCTCATTTCCATACAAAATAGTGGTCGTTGGTACAATTCTCCTGATTGGCCCGCCATATTTTAATCGATGCTATTTTTGACAAATTTCTCATTATACTATTGATGTTTATGTGAAATGGATGAAAATTATATTGATTTTGGGACATTACGCTGCAGAATATAGTGTAGTAACAGAAATGATTGGAATCTGCATTGAGCCGTTGGAATATTGCTGAATATTGTTGATTTGATTGGTTCTTAATGGTTTCTATTGATATTTAGCGTTTTCAGCCCATTTCCATACAAAATAGTGGTCTTTGGTACAATTCTCCTGATTGGCCCGTCATATTTTGATCGGTGCTATTTTTGACAAATTTCTCATTATATTATTGATGTTCATGTGAAATGGATGATAATCATATTGATTTTGGGACACTACGCTGCAGAATATAGTGTAGTGACAGAAATGATTGGAATCTGCATTGAGCCGTTGGAATATTGCTGAATATTGTTGATTTGATTGGTTCTTAATGGTTTTTATTGATATTAAGCGTTTTCAGCCCATTTCCATACAAAATAGTGGTTTTTGGTACAATTCTCCTGATTAGCCTGCCATATTTCAATCGATGCTATTTTTAACAAATTTCTCATTATATTATTGATGGTTATGTTGGATGGATGATAAATATATTGATTTTGGGACATTACGAGCCAAAATATAGTGTAGTTACAAAAATGATTGGAATCTACATTGAGCCGATGGAATATTTCTTAATATTGTTGATTTGATAGGTTCTCAATGGTTTTTGATGATATTTATCGTTTTCAGCCCATTTCCATACAAAATTGTGGTTTCTGGTACAATTCTCCTGATTAGCCCGCCATATTTTAATCGATGCTATTTTGGACAAAATTCTCATTATATTATTGATGTTTATGTGAAATGGATGATAATCATATTGATTTTGGGACATTACGAGTCAAAATATAGTGTGGTAACAGAAATGATTGGATTCTTCATTGAGCCGTTGAAATATTGCTGAATATTGTTGATTTGATTGGTTCTCAATGGTTTCTATTGATATTAAGCGTTTTCAGCCCATTTCCATACAAAATAGTGGTCTTTGGTACAATTCTCCTGATTGGACCGCCATATTTTAATCGATGCTATTTTTGACAAATTTTTCATTATATTATTGATGTTTATGTGAAATGGATGATAATCATATTGATTTTGGGACATTACGAGTCAAAATATAGTGTAGTAACAGAAATGATTGGAATCTACATTGAGCCGTTGGAATATTGCTGAGTATTGTTGATTTGATTGGTTCTCAATGGTTTCTATTGATATTTAGCGTTTTCAGCTCATTTCCATACAAAATAGTGGTCTTTGGTACAATTCTCCTGATTGGCCCGCCATATTTTAATCGATGCTATTTTTGACAAATTTCTCATTATACTATTGATGTTTATGTGAAATGGATGAAAATTATATTGATTTTGGGACATTACGCTGCAGAATATAGTGTAGTAACAGAAATGATTGGAATCTGCATTGAGCCGTTGGAATATTGCTGAATATTGTTGATTTGATTGGTTCTTAATGGTTTCTATTGATATTTAGCGTTTTCAGCCCATTTCCATACAAAATAGTGGTCTTTGGTACAATTCTCCTGATTGGCCCGTCATATTTTGATCGGTGCTATTTTTGACAAATTTCTCATTATATTATTGATGTTCATGTGAAATGGATGATAATCATATTGATTTTGGGACACTACGCTGCAGAATATAGTGTAGTGACAGAAATGATTGGAATCTGCATTGAGCCGTTGGAATATTGCTGAATATTGTTGATTTGATTGGTTCTTAATGGTTTTTATTGATATTAAGCGTTTTCAGCCCATTTCCATACAAAATAGTGGTTTTTGGTACAATTCTCCTGATTAGCCTGCCATATTTCAATCGATGCTATTTTTAACAGATTTCTCATTATATTATTGATGGTTATGTTGGATGGATGATAAATATATTGATTTTGGGACATAACGAGCCAAAATATAGTGTAGTTACAAAAATGATTGGAATCTACATTGAGCCGATGGAATATTTCTTAATATTGTTGATTTGATAGGTTCTCAATGGTTTTTGATGATATTTATCGTTTTCAGCCCATTTCCTTACAAAATTGTGGTCTTTGGTACAATTCTCCTGATTAGCCCGCCATATTTTAATCGATGCTATTTTGGACAAAATTCTCATTATATTATTGATGTTTATGTGAAATGGATGATAATCATATTGATTTTGGGACATTACGAGTAAAAATATAGTGTGGTAACAGAAATGATTGGATTCTTCATTGAGCCGTTGAAATATTGCTGAATATTGTTGATTTGATTGGTTCTCAATGGTTTTTATTGATATTAAGCGTTTTCAGCACATTTCCATACAAAATAGTGGTCTTTGGTACAATTCTCCTGATTGGACCGCCATATTTTAATCGATGCTATTTTTGACAAATTTTTCATTATATTATTGATGTTTATGTGAAATGGATGATAATTATATTGATTTTGGGACATTCCGCTGCAGAATATAGTGTAGAAACAGAAATGATTGGAATCTGCATTGAGCCGTTGGAATATTGCTGAATATTGTTGATTTGATTGGTTCTTGTTGGTTTCTATTGATAATTAGCGTTTTCAGCCCATTTCCATACAAAATAGTGGTCTTTGGTACAATTCTCCTGATTGGCCCGTCATATTTTGATCGATGCTATTTTTGACAAATTTCTCATTATATTATTGATGTTCATGTGAAACGGATGATAATCATATTGATTTTGGGACATAACGAGGCAAAATATAGTGTAGTAACAGAAATGATTGGAATCTACATTGAGCCGTTGGCATATTGCTGGATATTGTTGATTTGATAGGTTCTCAATGGTTTCTATTGATGTTTAGCGTTTTCAGCCGATTTCCATACAAAATAGTGGTCTTCGGTACGATTCTCCTGATTGGCCCGCCATATTTTGATCGATGCTATTGATGACAAAATTCTCATTATATTATTGATGTTTATGTGAAATGGATGATAATTATATTGATTTTGGGACATTTCAAGGCAAAATATAGTGTAGTAACAGAAATGATTGGAATCTACATTGAGCCGTCGGAATATTGCTGAATATTGTTGATTTGATAGGTTCTCAATGGTTTCTATTGATATTTAGCGTTTTCAGCCCATTTCTATACAAAATAGTGGTCTTTGGTACAATTCACCTGATAAGCCCGCCATATTTTTATCGAAGCTATGTTTGACAAATTTCTCAATATATTATTGATGTTTATGTTAAATGGATGATGATTATATTGATTTTGGGACATTGCGAGGCAAAATATAGTGTAGTAACAGAAATGATTGGAATCTACATTGAGCTGTTGGAATATTGCTGGATATTGTTGATTTGATAGGTTCTCAATGGTTTCTTTTGATATTTAGCGTTTTCAGCCCATTTCCATACAAAATAGTGGTCTTTGGTACAATTCTTCTGATTTGCCCACCATATTTTGATCGATGCTATTTTGGACAAAATTTCATTATTTTATTGATGTTTATGTGAAATGGATGATAATTATATTGATTTTGGAACATTACGAGGCAAAATATATTGTAGTTACAGAAATGATTGAAAACTACATTGAGCCGTTGGAATATTGCTGAATATTGTTGATTTGATTGGTTCTCAATGGTTTTTATTGATATTCATCGTTTTCAGCCCATTTCCATACAAAATAGTGGTCTTTGGTACAATTCTCCTGATTGGCCCGCCATATTTTGATCGACGCTATTTTTGTCAAATTTCTCATTATATTATTGATGTTTATGTGAAATGGATGACAATTATATTGATTTTGGGACATTACGAGGCAAAATATAGTAAAGTAACAGAAATGATTGGAATCTGCATTGAGCCGTTGGAATATTGCTGAATATTGTTGATTTAATTGGTTCTCAATGGTTTCTATTGATATTTAGCGTTTTCAGCCCATTTCCATACAAAATAGTGGTCTTTGGTACAATTCTCCTGATTGGCCCACCATATTTTAATCGATGCTATTTTTGACAAATTTCTCATTATATTATTGATGTTCATGTGAAATGGATGATAATCATATTGATTTTGGGACATTACGAGGCAAAATATAGTGTAGTAACAGAAATGATTGGAATCTACATTGAGCCGTTGGAATATTGCTGAATATTGTTGATTTGATAGGTTCTCAATGGTTTCTATCGATATTTAGTGTTTTCAGCCCATTTCCATGCAAAATAGTGGTCTTTGGTACAATTCTCCTGATTGGCCCGCCATATTCTAATCGATACTATTTTTGACAAATTTCTCATTACATTATTGATGTTAATGTGAAATGGATGATAATTATATTGATTTTGGGGCATTCCGAGGCAAAATATAGTGTAGTAACAGAAATGATTGGAATCTACATCGAGCTCTTGAAATATTGCTTAATATTGTTGATTTGATAGGTTCTCAATGGTTTCTACTGATATTTAGCGTTTTCAGCCCATTTCCATACAAAATAGTGGTCTTTGGTACAATTCTCCTGATTGCCGGCCATATTTTAATGGATGCTATTTTTGACAAAATTCTTATTATATTATTGATGTTTATGTGAAATGGATCATAATTATATTGATTTTGGGACATTACGAGGCAAAATATAGTGTAGTAACAGAAATGATTGGAATCTACATTGAGCTGTTGAAATATTGCTGAATATTGTTGATTTGATAGGTTCTCAATTGTTTCTATTGATATTTAGCGTTTTCAGCTCATTTCCATACAAAATAGTGGTCTTTGGTACAATTCTCCTGATTGCCGGCCATATTTTAATGGATGCTATTTTTGACAAAATTCTCATTATATTATTGATGTTTATGTGAAATGGATGATAATTATATTGATTTTGGGACATTACGAGGCAAAATATAGTGTAGTAACAGAAATGATTGGAATCTACATTGAGCTGTTGAAATATTGCTGAATATTGTTGATTTGATTGGTTCTCAATGGTTTTTATTGATATTTAGCGTTTTCAGCCCATTTCAATACAAAATAGTGGTCTTTGGTACAATTCTCCTGATTGGACCGCCATATTTTGATCGATGCTATTTTTGACAAATTTCCCATTATATAATTGATGTTCATGTGAAATGGATGATAATCATATTGATTTTGGGACATTACGAGGCAAAATATAGTGTAGTAACAGAAATGATTGGAATCTACATTGAGCCGTTGGAATATTGCTGAATATTATTGATTTGATAGGTTCTCAATGGTTTCTATCGATATTTAGCGTTTTCAGCCCATTTCCATGCAAAATAGTGGTCCTTGGTACAATTCTCCTGATTGGCCCGCCATATTCTAATCGATACTATTTTTGACAAATTTCTCATTACATTATTGATGTTAATGTGAAATGGATGATAATTATATTGATTTTGGGACTTTACGAGGCAAAATATAGTTTAGTAACAGAAATGATTGGAATCTACATTGAGCTGTTGAAATATTGCTGAATATTGTTGATTTGATAGGTTCTCAATGGTTTCTATTGATATTTAGCGTTTTCAGCCCTTTTCAATACAAAATAGTGGTCTATGGTACAATTCTCCTGATTGGCCCGCCATATTTTAATCGATGCTATTTTTGACAAATTTCTCATTATATTATTGATGTTCATGTGAAATGGATGTTAATCATAATGATTTTGGGACATAACGAGGCAAAATATAGTGTAGTAACAGAAATGATTGGAATCTACATTGAGCCGTTGGAATATTGCTGGATATTGTTGATTTGATAGGTTCTCAATGGTTTCTATTGATATGTAGCGTTTTCAGCCCATTTCCATGCAAAATAGTGGTCTTTGGTACAATTCTCCTGATTGGCCCGTCATATTTTGATCGATGCTATTTTTGACAAATTTCCCATTATATTATTGATGTTCATGTGAAATGGATGATAATCATATTGATTTTGGGACATAACGAGGCAAAATATAGTGTAGTAACAGAAATGATTGGAATCTACATCGAGCCGTTGGAATATTGCTGAATATTGTTGATTTGATAGGTTCTCAATGGTTTCTATTGATATAAGCGTCCTCAGCCCATTTTCATACAAAATGGTGGTCTTTGGTACAATGCTTCTGATTGTCCCGCCATATTTTATTCGATGCTATTTTTGACAAAATTCTCATTATATTATTGATGTTTATGTAAAATGGATGATGATTATATTGATTTTGGGACATGAAGAGGCAAAATATGGTGTAGTAACAGAAATGATTGGAATCTGCATTGAGCCGTTGGAATATTGCTGAATATTGTTGATTTGATAGGTTCCCAATGGTTTCTATCGATATCTAGCGTTTTCAGCCCATTTCATTACAAAATAGTGGTCTTTGGTACAATTCTTCTGATTAGCCCGCCATATTTTAATCGATTCTATTTTTGACAAATTTCTCATTATATTATTGATGTTTATGTTAAATGGATGATTATTAATATTATATTGATTTTGGGACATTACGAGGCATAATATAGTGAAGTAACAGAAATGATTGGAATTCACATTGAGCCGTTGGAATATTGCTGAATATTGTTAATTTGATAGGTTCTCAATGGTTTCTAATGATATTTGGCGTTTTTAGCCCATGGCTATACAAAATAGTGGTCTTTGGTTCAATTCTCCTGATTGGCCCGCCATATTTTGATCGATGCTATTTTGGACAAAATTCCCATTATATTATTGATGTTTATGGGAAATGGATGATGATTATATTGATTTTGGGACATTACGAGGCAAAATATAGTGTGGTAACAGAAATGATTGGAATCTACATTGAGTCGTTTGAATATTGCTGAATATTGTTGATTTGATTGGTTCTCAATGGTTTCTATTGATATTTAGCGTTTTCAGCTCATTTCCATACAAAATAGTGGTCTTTGGTACAATTCTCCTGATTGGCCCGCCATATTTTAATCGATGCTATTTTTGACAAATTTCTCATTATATTATTGATGTTTATGTGAAATGGATGATAATCATATTGATTTTGGGACATTACGAGGCAAAATATAGTGTAGTAACAGAAATGATTGGAATCTACATTGAGCCGTTGGAATATTGCTGAATATTGTTGATTTGATAGGTTCTCAATGGTTTCTTTTGATATTTAGCGTTTTCAGCCCATTTCCATACAAAATAGTGGTCTTTGGTACAATTCTCCTGATTGGCCCGCCATATTTTAATCGATGCTATTTTTGACAAATTTCTCATTATATTATTGATATTTATGTGAAATGGATGATAATTATATTTATTTTGGGACATCACGAGGCAAAATATAGTGTAGTAACAGAAAATGATTGGAATCTGCATTGAGCCGTTGAAATATTGCAGTATATTGTTGATTTGATAGGTTCTCAGCGGTTTCTATTGATATTCAGCCTGTTTTCAGCCCATTTCCATACAAAATAGTGGTCTTTGGTACAATTCTCCTGTAAACCCCGTATATTTTAATCGATGCTATTTTTGACAAATTTCTCATTATATTATTGATGATTATGTTAAATGGATGATAATTATATTGATTTTGGGACATCACGAAGCAAAATATAGTGTAGTATCAGAAATGATTGGAATCTACATTGAGCCGTTGAAATATTGCTGAATTTTGTTGATTTGATTAGTTCTTAATGGTTTCTATTGATATTTAGCGTTTTCAGCCCATTTCCATACAAAATAGTAGTCTTTGGTACAATTCTCCTGATTGGCCCGCCATATTTTAATCGATGCTATTTTTGACAAAATTTTCATTATATTTTTTATGTTTACGTGAAATGGATGATAATCACTGATACTGATTTTGGGACATTACGAGGCAAAATATAGTTGAAACGAATCGGCAACTCCGCATAACAACGCGAGTGCGCGACACGCAAGAGCCGAGTCAGTCGAAAAAAGACATTATATGAAGCAACTATCGTTAAAGTTAAAACTCATGTATTCTTTTAAATAAAAGTTGGTTTTTCTCAAAAGTATACAGTGTTTTTGATTTTCGACGACGAGAACATACCAGTAAGATAACATTGGTCCTTCGAAGCCAAATAACTGAAGAAAGCAAGTGCCTAAAAGAGAAGTTTGTGCAATTCTTGTCGACCATTAGCCATCCGTACTTCATAAAACCAGGCCAGAGAGAGTGCGAACTGCGAAAGGTTGATTGGAATCGCGAGGCTGGAACCTGGAACGCCGTTGCGTTGCATGAAATTAATTAATTATTTCGTGCTGTTTGACGGTTGGAACCAGGGAGTGGATTGGCGATTGGCGGACGAACATTTTGGAGTTTCTTCTCAGTGGGCAGCTTTGCTCAGCGTTGCTAAGTCCTACCATACATCGTTGAAGTCTGGAGGAGTTCTCGTGGAGCACAAATCGACTGTACTGGGTGGATGGAAAAGGAGCTGTTGAATACCAGGTCGTATAATCCTTTAATTCCTTTTATCCGTTTATAAATCTATTTGCACTGATATTGTTTTTGCGAATTATTGAGAGCTCGATTGAGAGTAAGTTGATCACTCGTAGCCATTGATTAGTAAGTCGGTTTTTTTTTCGTGGTAAATATCAATAACGGATCAGAGAAAAATGCCTCCTGATCCTGATTTGTAAACTTTGAAGAAAAAACGAGCCGGTTTCAAAGGTCAGCTAACGCGTTTTGACACATTTATCAAGGGTTTCAATAACGATTTTGATCAACTAGAAATAAGGTTAGCTCATTGCGAAAAGTTGTTGCATGAATATGATGAAGTTCAGATGCAAATAGAATTGATCGAGGAAGTTGATGAGGCCATCAGTGTTGGGGAGCGCGCCGTATTTGAGGATATGTACTATCTAATAATTGCGGGTGGAAAAAGCATTTTGGAGTCAAATTCCGATAATTTAAACGGAGCACAATCCAATCAAGCAGCAGTAACATCTCTTATTCCAGGTGTAAAATTTCCTAAAATCGATCTACCTACATTTACCGGGAACTATGACGAATATATGGATTTTCATGATTCTTTCAATGCCTTGATCAATGAGAATCCTGCATTAAGCAATATAGAGCGTTTTCATTATCTTCGTAGTGCTTTGAAAAACGAAGCAGCTCAAGTCATTTCGGGTCTGGAAACCACCTCATCAAACTATCAAGTAGCTTGGACTTTGCTTAAAGATAGATATGACAACAAGCGCCTAATAATACATAATCATGTTAAAGCAATATTTGAACTAACCCCATTAAGTAGAGAGTTACAAAACAGTTTATGTTACAGTGAGGCAAGTGCTTGATAGTCTTAATAAACATATGAGTGCTCTAGAGTCTTCAAAAGAGCCTGTTGATAAATGGGACACTCTACTTATATATTTGATTTGTTCCAAACTGGATAACGTTACCAGGAAAGAATGGGAAGTATTTTCTGAAAACTTAACTAATCCCACTATGAAAAATTTTACAGAATTTCTTAATAAAAGGTGTAATTTGTTGCAGACCATAAATTACAAAAAGCATGACAATAAGAATCTAGTCCCACCACCTTTACCTTTGCCTAGAAATGTAAAAAATAACAATTATGGTAAAGATCAATCGCCTAGTTACTTTTCATGAACAATTGTGTGATATGTAAGAAGGTTCATGAAATCACAACGTGTGACCAGTTTCTTACTATATCACCATAATTGCGATATCTTGAAATCAAGAAACAAAGGTTGTGTGCAAATTGCTTGGGTGCTGGACATTCATATCAAACATGCATCGTGGAGAACAATTTCCGTATTTGTAACAAGAAACATCATTTGCTATTGCATTTTGAAGGTAATGGAAATGCCGAAATGCATGATGATGTCATTCAGAATAAGTCAGTCAATCAATATTCCAACGGCTCAATGGAGTTTTCAGTCATTTCTGTAACTACAATATATTTTGCCCCGTAATGTTCCAAAATCAATATAATTATCATCCATTTCACATAAACATCAATAATATAATGAAATTTTGTCCA